>OX403589.1:0-7500 GCA_948107665.1 Lomographa bimaculata
CCTAACCTAACCTAACCTAACCTAACCTAACCTAACCTAACCTAACCTAACCTAACCTAACCTAACCTAACCTAACCTAACCTAACCTAACCTAACCTAACCTAACCTAACCTAACCTAACCTAACCTAACCTAACCTAACCTAACCTAACCTAACCTAACCTAACCTAACCTAACCTAACCTAACCTAACCTAACCTAACCTAACCTAACCTAACCTAACCTAACCTAACCTAACCTAACCTAACCTAACCTAACCTAACCTAACCTAACCTAACCTAACCTAACCTAACCTAACCTAACCTAACCTAACCTAACCTAACCTAACCTAACCTAACCTAACCTAACCTAACCTAACCTAACCTAACCTAACCTAACCTAACCTAACCTAACCTAACCTAACCTAACCTAACCTAACCTAACCTAACCTAACCTAACCTAACCTAACCTAACCTAACCTAACCTAACTCTAACCTAACCTAACCTAACCTAACCTAACCTAACCTAACCTAACCTAACCTAACCTAACCTAACCTAACCTAACCTAACCTAACCTAACCTAACCTAACCTAACCTAACCTAACCTAACCTAACCTAACCTAACCTAACCTAACCTAACCTAACCTAACCTAACCTAACCTAACCTAACCTAACCTAACCTAACCTAACCTAACCTAACCTAACCTAACCTAACCTAACCTAACCTAACCTAACCTAACCTAACCTAACCTAACCTAACCTAACCTAACCTAACCTAACCTAACCTAACCTAACCTAACCTAACCTAACCTAACCTAACCTAACCTAACCTAACCTAACCTAACCTAACCTAACCTAACCTAACCTAACCTAACCTAACCTAACCTAACCTAACCTAACCTAACCTAACCTAACCTAACCTAACCTAACCTAACCTAACCTAACCTAACCTAACCTAACCTAACCTAACCTAACCTAACCTAACCTAACCTAACCTAACCTAACCTAACCTAACCTAACCTAACCTAACCTAACCTAACCTAACCTAACCTAACCTAACCTAACCTAACCTAACCTAACCTAACCTAACCTAACCTAACCTAACCTAACCTAACCTAACCTAACCTAACCTAACCTAACCTAACCTAACCTAACCTAACCTAACCTAACCTAACCTAACCTAACCTAACCTAACCTAACCTAACCTAACCTAACCTAACCTAACCTAACCTAACCTAACCTAACCTAACCTAACCTAACCTAACCTAACCTAACCTAACCTAACCTAACCTAACCTAACCTAACCTAACCTAACCTAACCTAACCTAACCTAACCTAACCTAACCTAACCTAACCTAACCTAACCTAACCTAACCTAACCTAACCTAACCTAACCTAACCTAACCTAACCTAACCTAACCTAACCTAACCTAACCTAACCTAACCTAACCTAACCTAACCTAACCTAACCTAACCTAACCTAACCTAACCTAACCTAACCTAACCTAACCTAACCTAACCTAACCTAACCTAACCTAACCTAACCTAACCTAACCTAACCTAACCTAACCTAACCTAACCTAACCTAACCTAACCTAACCTAACCTAACCTAACCTAACCTAACCTAACCTAACCTAACCTAACCTAACCTAACCTAACCTAACCTAACCTAACCTAACCTAACCTAACCTAACCTAACCTAACCTAACCTAACCTAACCTAACCTAACCTAACCTAACCTAACCTAACCTAACCTAACCTAACCTAACCTAACCTAACCTAACCTAACCTAACCTAACCTAACCTAACCTAACCTAACCTAACCTAACCTAACCTAACCTAACCTAACCTAACCTAACCTAACCTAACCTAACCTAACCTAACCTAACCTAACCTAACCTAACCTAACCTAACCTAACCTAACCTAACCTAACCTAACCTAACCTAACCTAACCTAACCTAACCTAACCTAACCTAACCTAACCTAACCTAACCTAACCTAACCTAACCTAACCTAACCTAACCTAACCTAACCTAACCTAACCTAACCTAACCTAACCTAACCTAACCTAACCTAACCTAACCTAACCTAACCTAACCTAACCTAACCTAACCTAACCTAACCTAACCTAACCTAACCTAACCTAACCTAACCTAACCTAACCTAACCTAACCTAACCTAACCTAACCTAACCTAACCTAACCTAACCTAACCTAACCTAACCTAACCTAACCTAACCTAACCTAACCTAACCTAACCTAACCTAACCTAACCTAACCTAACCTAACCTAACCTAACCTAACCTAACCTAACCTAACCTAACCTAACCTAACCTAACCTAACCTAACCTAACCTAACCTAACCTAACCTAACCTAACCTAACCTAACCTAACCTAACCTAACCTAACCTAACCTAACCTAACCTAACCTAACCTAACCTAACCTAACCTAACCTAACCTAACCTAACCTAACCTAACCTAACCTAACCTAACCTAACCTAACCTAACCTAACCTAACCTAACCTAACCTAACCTAACCTAACCTAACCTAACCTAACCTAACCTAACCTAACCTAACCTAACCTAACCTAACCTAACCTAACCTAACCTAACCTAACCTAACCTAACCTAACCTAACCTAACCTAACCTAACCTAACCTAACCTAACCTAACCTAACCTAACCTAACCTAACCTAACCTAACCTAACCTAACCTAACCTAACCTAACCTAACCTAACCTAACCTAACCTAACCTAACCTAACCTAACCTAACCTAACCTAACCTAACCTAACCTAACCTAACCTAACCTAACCTAACCTAACCTAACCTAACCTAACCTAACCTAACCTAACCTAACCTAACCTAACCTAACCTAACCTAACCTAACCTAACCTAACCTAACCTAACCTAACCTAACCTAACCTAACCTAACCTAACCTAACCTAACCTAACCTAACCTAACCTAACCTAACCTAACCTAACCTAACCTAACCTAACCTAACCTAACCTAACCTAACCTAACCTAACCTAACCTAACCTAACCTAACCTAACCTAACCTAACCTAACCTAACCTAACCTAACCTAACCTAACCTAACCTAACCTAACCTAACCTAACCTAACCTAACCTAACCTAACCTAACCTAACCTAACCTAACCTAACCTAACCTAACCTAACCTAACCTAACCTAACCTAACCTAACCTAACCTAACCTAACCTAACCTAACCTAACCTAACCTAACCTAACCTAACCTAACCTAACCTAACCTAACCTAACCTAACCTAACCTAACCTAACCTAACCTAACCTAACCTAACCTAACCTAACCTAACCTAACCTAACCTAACCTAACCTAACCTAACCTAACCTAACCTAACCTAACCTAACCTAACCTAACCTAACCTAACCTAACCTAACCTAACCTAACCTAACCTAACCTAACCTAACCTAACCTAACCTAACCTAACCTAACCTAACCTAACCTAACCTAACCTAACCTAACCTAACCTAACCTAACCTAACCTAACCTAACCTAACCTAACCTAACCTAACCTAACCTAACCTAACCTAACCTAACCTAACCTAACCTAACCTAACCTAACCTAACCTAACCTAACCTAACCTAACCTAACCTAACCTAACCTAACCTAACCTAACCTAACCTAACCTAACCTAACCTAACCTAACCTAACCTAACCTAACCTAACCTAACCTAACCTAACCTAACCTAACCTAACCTAACCTAACCTAACCTAACCTAACCTAACCTAACCTAACCTAACCTAACCTAACCTAACCTAACCTAACCTAACCTAACCTAACCTAACCTAACCTAACCTAACCTAACCTAACCTAACCTAACCTAACCTAACCTAACCTAACCTAACCTAACCTAACCTAACCTAACCTAACCTAACCTAACCTAACCTAACCTAACCTAACCTAACCTAACCTAACCTAACCTAACCTAACCTAACCTAACCTAACCTAACCTAACCTAACCTAACCTAACCTAACCTAACCTAACCTAACCTAACCTAACCTAACCTAACCTAACCTAACCTAACCTAACCTAACCTAACCTAACCTAACCTAACCTAACCTAACCTAACCTAACCTAACCTAACCTAACCTAACCTAACCTAACCTAACCTAACCTAACCTAACCTAACCTAACCTAACCTAACCTAACCTAACCTAACCTAACCTAACCTAACCTAACCTAACCTAACCTAACCTAACCTAACCTAACCTAACCTAACCTAACCTAACCTAACCTAACCTAACCTAACCTAACCTAACCTAACCTAACCTAACCTAACCTAACCTAACCTAACCTAACCTAACCTAACCTAACCTAACCTAACCTAACCTAACCTAACCTAACCTAACCTAACCTAACCTAACCTAACCTAACCTAACCTAACCTAACCTAACCTAACCTAACCTAACCTAACCTAACCTAACCTAACCTAACCTAACCTAACCTAACCTAACCTAACCTAACCTAACCTAACCTAACCTAACCTAACCTAACCTAACCTAACCTAACCTAACCTAACCTAACCTAACCTAACCTAACCTAACCTAACCTAACCTAACCTAACCTAACCTAACCTAACCTAACCTAACCTAACCTAACCTAACCTAACCTAACCTAACCTAACCTAACCTAACCTAACCTAACCTAACCTAACCTAACCTAACCTAACCTAACCTAACCTAACCTAACCTAACCTAACCTAACCTAACCTAACCTAACCTAACCTAACCTAACCTAACCTAACCTAACCTAACCTAACCTAACCTAACCTAACCTAACCTAACCTAACCTAACCTAACCTAACCTAACCTAACCTAACCTAACCTAACCTAACCTAACCTAACCTAACCTAACCTAACCTAACCTAACCTAACCTAACCTAACCTAACCTAACCTAACCTAACCTAACCTAACCTAACCTAACCTAACCTAACCTAACCTAACCTAACCTAACCTAACCTAACCTAACCTAACCTAACCTAACCTAACCTAACCTAACCTAACCTAACCTAACCTAACCTAACCTAACCTAACCTAACCTAACCTAACCTAACCTAACCTAACCTAACCTAACCTAACCTAACCTAACCTAACCTAACCTAACCTAACCTAACCTAACCTAACCTAACCTAACCTAACCTAACCTAACCTAACCTAACCTAACCTAACCTAACCTAACCTAACCTAACCTAACCTAACCTAACCTAACCTAACCTAACCTAACCTAACCTAACCTAACCTAACCTAACCTAACCTAACCTAACCTAACCTAACCTAACCTAACCTAACCTAACCTAACCTAACCTAACCTAACCTAACCTAACCTAACCTAACCTAACCTAACCTAACCTAACCTAACCTAACCTAACCTAACCTAACCTAACCTAACCTAACCTAACCTAACCTAACCTAACCTAACCTAACCTAACCTAACCTAACCTAACCTAACCTAACCTAACCTAACCTAACCTAACCTAACCTAACCTAACCTAACCTAACCTAACCTAACCTAACCTAACCTAACCTAACCTAACCTAACCTAACCTAACCTAACCTAACCTAACCTAACCTAACCTAACCTAACCTAACCTAACCTAACCTAACCTAACCTAACCTAACCTAACCTAACCTAACCTAACCTAACCTAACCTAACCTAACCTAACCTAACCTAACCTAACCTAACCTAACCTAACCTAACCTAACCTAACCTAACCTAACCTAACCTAACCTAACCTAACCTAACCTAACCTAACCTAACCTAACCTAACCTAACCTAACCTAACCTAACCTAACCTAACCTAACCTAACCTAACCTAACCTAACCTAACCTAACCTAACCTAACCTAACCTAACCTAACCTAACCTAACCTAACCTAACCTAACCTAACCTAACCTAACCTAACCTAACCTAACCTAACCTAACCTAACCTAACCTAACCTAACCTAACCTAACCTAACCTAACCTAACCTAACCTAACCTAACCTAACCTAACCTAACCTAACCTAACCTAACCTAACCTAACCTAACCTAACCTAACCTAACCTAACCTAACCTAACCTAACCTAACCTAACCTAACCTAACCTAACCTAACCTAACCTAACCTAACTCTAACCTAACCTAACCTAACCTAACCTAACCTAACCTAACCTAACCTAACCTAACCTAACCTAACCTAACCTAACCTAACCTAACCTAACCTAACCTAACCTAACCTAACCTAACCTAACCTAACCTAACCTAACCTAACCTAACCTAACCTAACCTAACCTAACCTAACCTAACCTAACCTAACCTAACCTAACCTAACCTAACCTAACCTAACCTAACCTAACCTAACCTAACCTAACCTAACCTAACCTAACCTAACCTAACCTAACCTAACCTAACCTAACCTAACCTAACCTAACCTAACCTAACCTAACCTAACCTAACCTAACCTAACCTAACCTAACCTAACCTAACCTAACCTAACCTAACCTAACCTAACCTAACCTAACCTAACCTAACCTAACCTAACCTAACCTAACCTAACCTAACCTAACCTAACCTAACCTAACCTAACCTAACCTAACCTAACCTAACCTAACCTAACCTAACCTAACCTAACCTAACCTAACCTAACCTAACCTAACCTAACCTAACCTAACCTAACCTAACCTAACCTAACCTAACCTAACCTAACCTAACCTAACCTAACCTAACCTAACCTAACCTAACCTAACCTAACCTAACCTAACCTAACCTAACCTAACCTAACCTAACCTAACCTAACCTAACCTAACCTAACCTAACCTAACCTAACCTAACCTAACCTAACCTAACCTAACCTAACCTAACCTAACCTAACCTAACCTAACCTAACCTAACCTAACCTAACCTAACCTAACCTAACCTAACCTAACCTAACCTAACCTAACCTAACCTAACCTAACCTAACCTAACCTAACCTAACCTAACCTAACCTAACCTAACCTAACCTAACCTAACCTAACCTAACCTAACCTAACCTAACCTAACCTAACCTAACCTAACCTAACCTAACCTAACCTAACCTAACCTAACCTAACCTAACCTAACCTAACCTAACCTAACCTAACCTAACCTAACCTAACCTAACCTAACCTAACCTAACCTAACCTAACCTAACCTAACCTAACCTAACCTAACCTAACCTAACCTAACCTAACCTAACCTAACCTAACCTAACCTAACCTAACCTAACCTAACCTAACCTAACCTAACCTAACCTAACCTAACCTAACCTAACCTAACCTAACCTAACCTAACCTAACCTAACCTAACCTAACCTAACCTAACCTAACCTAACCTAACCTAACCTAACCTAACCTAACCTAACCTAACCTAACCTAACCTAACCTAACCTAACCTAACCTAACCTAACCTAACCTAACCTAACCTAACCTAACCTAACCTAACCTAACCTAACCTAACCTAACCTAACCTAACCTAACCT